>BSBM01000123.1:24220000-24222500 GCA_027924585.1 Larix kaempferi | reverse complement strand
ACCAACACAAACAGAGTGGAAGAAGGTCACCTTTGATGTCGAAGTTGAAAGCGATGTCTTCTTAAAAGAGCAGGAGGCAATGATGAATAAGAGGCAGCTACCTCTTGAGGAAGAAATCTATGACATGCCACCAACGTTTGACTTGATGAAGTCACGAAGGAAGGAAAACACTCTAAAAGCCTTCTTGGAAAGTTTCCTAGACTTGGAAAAGGACCCAAATGCACTGGAAGAGATATCTAACCTACTGCAGCGATGGAGAGGTGCACGAATGGAACAGAGAGTTAATCGCATACATAAAAGAAAGACAGGCAGGGAGATGCGGATGTCGGCACAGATCGGAGAATTTGATGTCAACTCCATCATTCTGGATTTGGGTTCGGATGTGAATATCCTGACTAAACAGACATGGGAGACAATGGGAAAGCCGTGGAAGACCTAGTCACCAGTACATCTGCGACTGATGAACCAGAGAAAGGTTATCCCGCTCAGTCGGGTATGTCAACTTCCGGTTGAAATTGAAGGGATCCGAACATACGTGGATTTTGATGTCATTGAAATTGTGTATAACACCAGTCCCTATCCGGTACTGTTGGGGATAGACTGGGCCATGGAGAATCAAGCAATTATCAACTTTAAGAAAAGGATAATGTCATTCGAGAATCAGGAAATGAGGGTCATCACACCACTGGATCCTGCGGAAGGGCTGCGCTATACGGAGCTAGCCAGAGACGAGCTTGCAGAAGAGTGGGAAAATTTGTATAAAATTTCTGAGGATTATATTAATCCTAGCACAAATGGAGAATTAGGATGGCACAGTGATAGCTTCGCATCCTCTGATTCATGCGAGGCCCTTGAGAATTGGTAGAACCGGTTGCATGAAGTGTCCTTTCGAAGATGCGCACGGATAACACAGTCCCTGTGAATGGTAACCATGGAGGAGTATGTGTTACCTACCTATGAGGGATTTCCCAATTTGGTCACGTTTCTCACATAATTTGAGGAAAACATTGTAGAACCACAGTGTCTCCTGGCCCTGGAGGAAGCCCTGAAGGATACCCCTGTGCGATGGTGGGAAGCGCATAAATCAAACATCACATCTTGGCCACTATATCGACGCCTCATGGAGGTTCGGTTGGACAAAGCTGCAAAGGAAGAACATATGTGATATGACGGACGTGGAGACCCGAAGGTGCATCTGAATGGCTATCAACATCAATGGGGATCAAGAGCACGACAAGAGTGGGTACACGAATTTGTACACACATTGGGAGAGGTACCACAGAGCTGGTATGTCGTAGAAGAACTGCGACGTGGGACAACATCTTGGGAACAACTTACTATTGGCTTCATCCAATCATTCTCAGTCTTGGACGAAAATACCTTAATCCACACCACGTTACAGGCGATCCACGGAAAGATATTTGAAGCTGTACCAACAAGACAACTGATGGCACTTCAATGGATTGTGATACCATAGATGGTGATGGAGTGTTACAACGTCACCGGAGAGCCCGACGATGAGGATCCCTAGGCCACACATGTGCCAGAATCGGAGGGTAGTCACAGTATTACGGTACCAGACATACCGATGGACAAATTCCAACAACCACCGAAGATTAAGAAGGTAAACATTGGGTTGGAGGAAAACCCAAGGTTTGCGAGCATTGGCGACTGTTGGGACGAATTGACCAGTGCGAAGACTACTGACTTGCTGCATGAGTTTCAGATAAAGAGAATCTTCAGAAACTTATGGGAAAGGAAGATCCCCTTAAAACCTGATGCGAAACTAGTCAAGAAGCGGTCGCAGCGACCACATCAAAGGTACCAACCACAAATGCAAGCTGCAGTCGGTAGGATAATCAAGTCAGGAAATAGACGACACAGCGCGGTATTGCCACAGCAGTGCCCCGTGTGGTTGAAAAAAAAACAAAGAAAAAACAACAGGATACCAGGTGGCTGAAAGGCGCACCAGTCGGAAGAGAAGCCGAGAGGGAATGTGCAAGTGGGAGTGGTTGTGTCACAGTTTGGGTTGTGACAGCTGTAGGGCCGCAACCCTATCAAATCAGCAATCATCCCGACCATCAGCAGATGGGACTCTTTCAGATGATCGATCTTGTTGGAAGGTATGATCGTTAGCTATCCCGGAGTAGCGTCGGGGTCAGACACGTTTGGCACATGGAAACACACGGTGGTAGCATGGCCGGTAGCACCACGAGTAACAGTTCACACGGTTTTGCAACGAAGGGAAGCTGGGAGAAGTATGGTCGCCAATCATGCACGTAGGAAGTCCGGTCTCAACGAGCAGGAAACAAATGATGACATAATCGACACATCAGGTGAACGGATTTGATAATGATTACCGCAGTAGGCATCCCGGAAGGTGAAATGCATAAATACAGACACCAGAGGCTAAGATGAGCTAAGTGGAATTTATCAGACAAGAGAAATACATGCTGTGAGTAGGTCAAGTAATAGGATAAGCTAGGAATTCCAAGGAGGC